>CM050164.1:311656738-311684238 GCA_027410445.1 Discoglossus pictus | reverse complement strand
AATACAGCATGCATAAGCTTAAAGGAAGCCATGTTTGATGATGGCTACGGAATGAAGAGCGAGGCATTTGTGGCCATATTTGAGTGTCCCAGCTCAACTTCCCAGAATGCAGTGTAATAACTGTTTCTCGGAACGGAGCTGGAAGCAGGTTTTTTTACTTGCTTTAGACATTCAAGTGTGAACACAGATGTACTTTTTAGTTACTGTACTACTGTACGGTGGAGGGCTTCTATCGCTCTTTTGCCCACCATATTATAAATGATTGTTGTGGTGAACTACCTACTCATAATTTCCACAACACAGGCTGAGATCCCGCTCCATGCTGATGATAGCCAGTAAGCTTGAAACAGCTGTACATGGATTGGACACTCAGCCTGTGTTTATTCCAACCTTGGCTTTGCATTAAAGCTGTGTAATACAGCATGCATAAGCTTAAAGGAAGCCATGTTTGATGATGGCTACGGAATGAAGAGCGATGCATTTGTGGCCATATTTGAGTGTCCCAGCTCAACTTCCCAGAATGCAGTGTAATAACTGTTTTTCTCGGAACTCTGAGCTGGAAGCAGGTTTTTTAACTTGCTTTAGACATTCAAACGTGAACACAGATGTACTTTTTAGTTACTATATTATATGTATATAGACAATGCATTATTTTAGAGCATTTGTTTCTAGGGAATGTGGTTTCCTGATATGTATTAACCCCTTGAGTACTGATATTGTATGCTTTAATTACACATGATTATATGACTGTCAAGTGTAAAAAAAAGATGAACATTCATAATTTTGTGCTATACTGTCTTTAACTGCTGCTGTGGCATGCCACAATGGTTTTGAAGCCATTTGCGAGTGGTCTTTGGTACCAGTAATATTTTATTCAGTTTTTTTGTAGCTTTGGCACTGCCCTATTTTGAGAGTGATCCGTAAAATCTTATTAGCATAGGGTTTTGGTGCAAAAGTCCAACACAGTAACTTGTAATCTTTTCGCAAAATCACCTTGCCTTCTAGCACAAGTTTCCAACTGCGTCTCACGCATATCCTCCTGGCTGTCCGCCCATCAACTTAAACATGACAAAGACGGAGCCCCTAATCTTCTCTACTAAAGCCCTCTACTAAAGCCTCCATTCTTTATATATCTCTCACCGTCTACAATGTCATCATTACCCCCACCTCACAGGCCCACCTGCCCTCTCTTCTTCATTCATCATTTACAATCATTGACTAAATCTGGTCTCTTCTATCTAAAAAACATCTCCAAAATCCTAATTAACTCTCTCATCATATCTCGCCTTGACTACTGCAGTTCACTCCTTGCTGGCCTCCTCATCTCTCGTCTGTCTCCACTCTAATCCATAATGAAAGCTTATTTTATACTATTATGCAGAACTTTACTTGCAAATGTCCAAAATGACTTTTACAAATAAAAAATACAGTTCTGCATTGTTAATTGTAGTTATGAATGCTTCTTTAACCTCAAGGAAAAAAGGAGGACCTGTGCATTTTGAAAAGATCTCTATTCAGATTTGCAAAAGATTGCCGTTATAATTAGCAGCCCCTTCAGGCTACAGGCAGTCTAGCAGTACAAGATGTAATCCCCATTGACATAAACAGAATGTCTTAAATGTAAGATTTTCTATAAAAATGCTTTTATTACTGAAATGCTGCTGAGACACAGTCTGTGATTGGCTAGTACATATAGTACTATTGGAACATTGTAGTCATGAGATACAGGGGGCAGACCTTTGGAGGGACTGTTTGAAATAGCTTTAATTACCGTATATACTCGAGTATAAGTCGAGTTTTTCAGCCCTTTTTTTTAAGGCTAAAAAGGGCCCCCTCAGCTTATACTCGAGTCACTCCCCCCCCCCCGTGTCTCCTTCCCTCCTCATTCTCAACCCCCCCTAAATACATCCCCCTCTCCCCTCACTTACCTGCTTCTGCTCCGGCCTCCGCTCCTTCTTGACCCGGCGCACATTTAGGGGGATTTAGAATGAGAAGGGGGGTTGAGGACGCGAGGGGTTGAGGATGAGGAGGGAGGATGAGGAGGGGAGGATGAGGAGGGGAGGATGAGGATGAGGAGGGGAGGATGAGGAGGGAGGCTGAGGATGAGGAGGGAGGTTGAGAATAAGGAGTGGGGAAGAGACACAGGGAAGGGAGAGGGGAGAAGAGACACGGGAGAGAGAGGGGGATCACAGAGGGCACAAGAGGGACACAGGGGCTAGCACATTTCCCACCCTTGACTTATACTCGAGTCACTCATCTTACCCAGTATTTTGTGGTAAAATAGGTGCCTCGGCTTATACTCGGGTCGGCTTATACTCAAGTATATACGGTAATTAAACGTTTTTAAAAGGACCACAGCACAATGAAACAGATTAAAAGCATAATTAAGTAAGATACAAGTCATAAAGTTAGGTTTTAATTTGAAAAAATAAATACATTTTGATTTCTATGCTGGACTCTAGATGAATCTATGAAATGTATGTGAAAGTAGCGAGTGAGAGGAGGTTGATTACATTTCTGGAGAGCTGTAATTGAAGCAAGGAGTCTACTTGTCAGCCATTGTTGATGGTCGGGAAGGAGTGTGGTATCAATCTTATCCAGTTATAATAATAAAAGGATCTCTGCTTACTCCTTCCTCGCCGCTACCTCCAAAACATACACCTTAATGATCCAGTTCTCAGGAAGTGATGTAACAAACAAAAAAGGGGTTCATACACTCATTAAACAGAATATTCAAAAATTCAGAGATTAACAAAAAATATTTTTAAGTTCAAACTTGCATAGCTATTAATGTTATCAGTTTTTCTTGAATTATATTGTTCCTTTAACAAAAATAGCTGCATCTCTTAAAAACAACACTTTAAGTGTGTGTCTAATAAAAATAAAAAAAACGAAGGTATCAATATATACTACAATACTCAACAAGACATGCCAAACATGCTCAGACGGTCTAAGACATTTTATAACTTGGATCGGATCCCTCTTCGGTACACTGGCTGGTCTGTTCTCTAGTGTTAGTATTTTAGTCTGCACGTTTTATGACTGAATTGTAATTTAGTGAGATGTGATAATGCCTCCTGTTACGCAGAGAGAAAGCTGGTTGATGTTGTACTGGGTCCTCTTGTAGCAACAGTGGTGTATGTGACCGAGGCAAGTATATATTGTTTTCCAATGCATTTCAATAGTACTGCAGGATAATATCCATTACAATGCTACACGTGTAAAATTGAGTAGTAATTTATTTCAAATATAAATCTAGGTTAGCACCTTTGACTAAACAAATTGTTTATCACTGCTGTATATGCTTGTAACAACCAGCTGGATGAAGGGGGCTATTAGCCTGATCATCAAGAAGCCACCAGCCTTGGACACTGCCTAAATCATGAATAAAGGCTATGTCATAGCCACACTACCCTTCCTATCAGAGGCTATAGCTCACTGACCTTATTTGGCCAGTACACCCAGGATGGACATGTCCCTGTAAATTCTCACGCCAAGCTTTTCTCACACTCACAGAGCACCAAGAGACTCATTTACTGGGTGATCAGAGCCTGGGTGGGGCTAACTGTTAAAGGTGTACAAAAAAACTACGGTCAATTATTTTATATGTGTCATGTATTTCCTGATGTTTAAAACATGTAGGGCTAATAAATATTATAAATATTGGGGTATCACTTTAAGACGGACCAGCAGCCAACCACGATACCCAATTCATTCCCAGTACTGAAGCTGGCTGGTCTTTGAGCGGGTGCGAACTCGCAGTAGAGCCAATTTATGTGGGGGTTGTCTGAGAGCATAGTCAACTTAAGACAACTGAAGCACTTTGTTTTACTAGACAAAGGTCAAAAGAGGTGCCTTGTAAGTGATATCCCTTTGATCCATTACTTTGTATGGTGTATCAAGCCCCCCCCCCCCCCCCCCAGCCAGCTAAAAAAGTATACCTTACCACAGAGTCCAGGTTCCGATCCCTCTCTGATGCAATAAAGACATGCCTGCCCTTGGAGAACGGTGTAAAGGGTCGGAATCGCTTAACAGTACCCCTAAGTCCCAGGAGCATAGGAAATACCGTCAACCCAGATTGTAAGCTCCAGAAGCCGGCTAGCCTCCTCCTCACCCTACCCAACATATCACGCACCCCCACCAAAGGCAGCTTGAAACTCCCCCTGAGTTCCTGGTGCATTATACCAGACCTGTGAAAGGGAATACCGAAAACGGAATCAACTAGCGACCTTTTCAAGCCCATTAAAGAGTAGGTGTAACAGTGCTCTATGCCCAACAAGCTTTGCAAAGATAAAAAAATAAAATAACAAAAACATATTTCAATTTAAAATATCCCTTTTAATAAAAACACTTTAGTATTTAATTATATTAAAATATAATTGAACTTTGGAGGCTACACGGCTCTGGGGAAAACCCTTAGCACTGCTTGATTCGGTGACATTTTTCAGAAGAATTATAAAAAAAATCTGCAAAAAGTACTACTGTAGTCCTATATATAGTATATGCTCTTTTGAAGAACTACACTTAATGAATGAAATGTTTGTTTTAGATATTATTGATAGTAGAGACAATGATTGTGATAATGTGTAATATTGCTGTTAAATCACTACAAAAACAGAAATACTGTACTTAATCATTTGACCTCTAAACCAGGCCAGTCACACACTGAAATTACTCATTTCCCAGTATATAGCCATGTCGTTATACACGGTTGCAACATAGCCAACCACACACATTCCTAATGTAAGGAACCAGAATACAAAAGCAAAGGATCATACTGAGGTATACAGCTAGCAATTAATATTAACCCCTTACTACAAGGCTAAGACTTTCTTCCATACTGCCATTTTACTCAAGTTCCATGATCTTCATCTTAACTGCTGAAGCATTGTTACAATTAATTCCCTACAACAGTTTTGTTCATACTTCTCACTCCCTTCCCTACAGTACTAACAGGTATGCTACTAATACAGCAAATACATAATAACGAAGAAACAATATAGACACTTATAAAGTACAGGTATCAGCCATTGCTTTACCAAGTCAGGATGTATTATGATCATTAACTAGCCATTTATCACGGACACCAAGCCTTTGCTGACATTGGACTCGGGAGAGTATTATTCAAAACTGATATAAACACCTTGACGAGTATTGTACTTAAGCAAAACCAAAAAAGCACAAATACTTCTAAACATCTGCTTTTCTTTTTAGTTGAATGATTTTAGCCACTTTAAAAATGGGGGCACTAACGTCATGAATATAATGTTTTAAAAAAAAAGAGTTTTTGTTGAAGACAAACTTAATGTTACACCATGAGCAATGATAGCCTAGGATCAACATCTATAAAGTGATGAAACATATTTACATAAAATATGACTTAACTGACCCCCTTTCCAGCCAACGAGTATCATAATCATTTGTCAGATTGCTCTGTCTGTGCATACATAATGTTTATTGCTCCTTCCTAATCACATTTTCATTGCGTAGGTAGGTAGAGCAATTAACTCTTCCTGCAATCCTTATAGCCATATTACATTCCCTCAACGGGTAAAACCGTAGCCCGTAACATAGCCTGCAAGACTTACGGCTATTAAAGCAACCTGCCAACGATTTGCGGGGTAAGGGCGAGAAAAGGCTACAGGACATGGAAATCTGAACTGTGCGCCCACAATTCCTTTGATCTGTCAAACCCGTAACTGTTACGCTCCAATCACGCTATTAAATTTCAACAAATTCACTGGCGTTCAAGCCCGTAACCCGCAAATGGAGCCATAAAGCCAATGGGTACTAGAGAGGACCCACTAGTTGGTTAAAGTCCTATCCATAGCACTATAAATGCAAATATACACACACTATTGTACTTATAGGTAAAGGGAAAGTAATGTTAGGTATTACAACTAATAGCACAACGTTCTCAAGCTCGCAAATCTGCAATATAAAATAATTTTCAGTGTAATTTCCATGTTACATCGATCCCGGTAAACAATGTGTTAATACATAAATTGGAACTTGCATGGACTAGAATATCATATTTACGTCTTTATCAATATTGCATTATATCTGGAATGCGGGTCCGATCCAAACTCATAATTGAAAACCATAAGGCTTTGAAATCTAACCTCCATTTTTTCAGTGACGTAATTCTGACAATCTCTGTTGCCATTGGCTCCATCTAAACTTGCAATTACGGGTTTGACCAATTGATCTTGTTCCCGGCCGCACATCCAACGTGCGACAAATGGTTTATGGGTTTGCGTCTCAAGCCCTTAACTCGCGCCATGGCCGTTACGGGTCTCACGTTGCCGCTATGGGCTTGGAATTTAATAGGGCTGTATGTCTGTCAAAACCTTACTTCAAATAATGTTTGATTGCAAATAGAAGCTTTTAAAAATTTTCAGTGGTTGCGATTGCTTAAAAGCAATGCCATATGTTTCAGCAAAGTTAAAAATAAGTTATTTCAAAGCATGAAAAAATAAGATATTCTAAGCAAAATGTTACTATTTTTTACATTCCTTCAAATGTTTGGTCTGCAATAGGAGATGCTGAAGAAGCGCATAACCTTCATAACAGCTTTCTATTGGGACAAAAATAATAAATACATACAAACAACATCTTGTTAGCTTAACTTACCCTTCTGGATCGCTACTTTGTCATGGTGAAAGGACTTGTATACTTCAATGAAGCTGTGACCCTATACCATGTAGGGTCACCCAAGATGTAAAGGTCATAGCAGAGAGGCGAGACACATAGTGGTCCACTGGGAGAAGGAACTGGCAACCCACTCTTTGCCATGAAAACATTATGGATTAGCACAAATAAACACAAGATGTGCCTAGCGTGCTGCGGCCCATTTGGTGACGGAGAGTCAGACACAACTGAACAACACAAAAACAAAGCTGTACTTGCCTAACACATATTGAATTGTACCTAATGATAATATGCAGAATGTGAGTCCCTAGTAAATATACAGATAATACATTACCTGCTGTGTCCCAGATTGAGATGTTGTAGGGTCCCCATTGCTTAAGGTAGAAGGCTCCCCCAACTGTGCTCACAGTGTCCTGGAACCTCCTCTCCATGTATCTGTGCAGGAGGGAGGTCTTCCCCACATTCATGTCCCCCAGGAGCACCACTTTCAAGTCTGGCTTCTTCATCTTCCAGGAGGGTATGGATCAAACACTGAAATCCCCAAATCTGACAACAACAGGATTGTCCATGGAAAAAACAGCAACAGCACCTGGGTCCTGGCAGGTTTAGTAGTCACACATGAACCCACACTGTAGACAAGGAACCTCCATAGACAAGATCTCTAAACTAGGCACAGGGAAATGTGCCCAGGTACTGAACAACTTCTGGACACTTTTCCAGGACTTTGCTGAACTTACAACAAGAGAGGAAAGGAGTCTCCAGGAAGCTTGTGAGTTGTGCCCCCTCCTTCCCTGCCTGGCTCCTCCTCACCCCCCTCCCTGAGTGAGATCATACATAATCCCAAAGTGCAGTGTTTGCACAGTCAGCTCTGCCTCTTATTGTGCTGCCAATGGACATGGTCTCCTTGTGACTGTTTGCTGTTTATCTTTAAGAAATGCTTTATCTCGTTTATATTAAAAGGACATCATTATGTGTTTTGTTTTTATCTCTTCCTATGAAGGAATAAAGAAGGTGCTTTGTATAAATAAGAGAGCACTCAACTCACATGCACATTAGAGTGGTGTATGCTCCTTGAGATGCTCTGATTTACCTCACACAAGACAAGACAACTTCCTGTGTTATTCAGAGTTAGTCATCCAAGTGTTTGCACATTTCTGTCAGGCACTCATTTTATTCAGTGCTTGGTTTTGCTGTGAGTGGAGGAGACATTCACTGTTAAAGGGACATGGAACACAATTTTTAGTACATGTAACAGTATGCTTTACACATTACTAAAGTCACGTTTTGCAGGAAAACATCCAGTAAAACCGGTTTAAATTTAATTAAAACTAACAGGAAGTATGACTCATATATCTATACTGCTTCTCATTGGCTGACAGGGACAAGCCCCCAGTTCAGTTAAACATTCAAATTGGTGGTTTTCCAATTTATAGTCCCATTTAAAAAAAGAAAACACAGCAGTGAATTATCAACTGTGAATTATCAACAAATAGGATGTATCCTGTTATGGTGTCGGGACAGGTCCACCGCTGCAACACGGCGATATTTGGCAGCACTGCCAATATGTGAGAGAAGTTCTAAGCTTATAATGTTAGCCTAAGTCTTGAACTAACCTTAACCCTCACCCTAACAGTTTACCTAAGCCTTGACTCTATGATATGGCACCGGAATATCGGCAGCGTCAATCTAGCGGTTGCTCACTACCACTGCTGCTGCCTTGTGCTGCGCTACTATAAGAGGATAGGACCAACAAATAAATGTCCCTTTAAGTACTATATTCTTTTGTATAGACTATATAAGGACTCCCTCTATTTCTTACTTCTAGTTTAGGAGCTCCCACTCTGGCATAACATAAATTGTTCACACAGGGTAAGCAATCACATATATAGTTGTCAGTGTCGGGAACGCTTACGATGTTGGTCACATTTTGCGAGTCTAGCGAATCAAGGTGAGCTGTCGACCACGCTGGACTCATTGCGAGGGACTCATTGCGCTCATTGCCCTGCTCACTTCGCAAAGCGAGGCGAGCAGTTGAGGCACGCTGGACTTAGGCGGCGAGCAGTTGAGGCATGCGACTGCAAGGGTCGCAATTGCGATCCAAGCTCATAATTCTAAAAACACGAAAAACAAACAATATAATTTAACAAAAATAATAACACACACAGCACGGGGGGGGGGGAGTCAAAAAGCCTGGGAGTGAGGTTGCAAGCAAATTTGAGCCATTTTTGGGGGGTTTCGGCAATACAAAATCAGCTAAGCAAGGAAAAAATGGTGAAACTGGATGAAAACGAAGCTGAGCAATTTCCTAGTCAGTTATAAAAAGCATCTGATTTGCCACATTGTTCTGTTTGTGTACAGTAAAACAAAAGGGTTAGGCAACAATTGTCCTCAAGTGGCTAACACATTAGAAATTCCCTGCAAATAAAGGAAGATCTCCTGCTGTTATAGCAGTTTAAGAGATCATCACCTCTTTTTTGCCATTAATTCCCAGAGGACTTTAATTGAGATGTCTGGCTGTGTGGAAGCTGATGAAGAGCTATTCAAGTGTAATACAATTTCAGAGTGGTCAACCAGTTAGAGTCTAATCCAAAAGGAACTATAAATTGTTCAAACTTTGTATACATCTAGATTACCACAATGTGTATCTAAAATGCCTGAGATAAATGTACGAGGTATACAAATGTCCCCAGGTGATATTCACTAATATTTCCATACACATTCTCTCTCCTTAAAAAATCCTCAAATTTCATCCAAATATCAATTATGTAAAAAGGACCACTGGGTCCTATCCTGTTATGGTTACGGCAGCAGTCCGTTGCTGCAGTGCAGTGACCAACGCTAGATGGCGCTGCCAATATTCCAGTGCCATATCATAGAGTCAAGGCTTAGGTAAACTGTTAGGGTGAGGGTTAGTTTAAGGATTAGGCTACCAGAACTTCTCGAACATATCGGCAGCGCTCCAAAATGTCAGCAGTGCCATCTAGTGGTTGGTCGCCTCAGTGCAGCGGCGGACCTGTGCCGTAACTATAACAAGATAGATCCGACCACTGTAGTTCTATTTTTACAATAAGTTTCTTTTATAAACTACAATTAAGAATGGACAACACTAGAAGAGACAGAAGATCAAACTTGCAGCTTAAAGAAGGCAATGGAGGACCATTGTAAAGAAACATTGTATCTAGCAGTTTAATAAGAAAACTTTTTTTTTATTTTGTTTGCTCATTAAGTGTAGTTCTTCTAAAGAATATATTGTACTACAGGACTGCAGTAGTACTTTAACATTTTTTTTGCAGAGATTATGGAAAAAAATGATAAGTGATGATCCCCTGAATGTTTCTTTATGGCACCAGTATTTTCATGGAAATTTCTAATCAAAGTTGTGGCCATTCACTCCTTTCAGCCTTAGTGTGCCTGTGGTTACAATTAGTCAAACTGTTGGGCATATAGTACAATTTGGAAATGAAAGACCAGTGATCAATTCATTGAAGCATATACTGAATCTGACTGGCACATGCTATAACACAAGACATTAATAAAGTGTGAATAATAAGAATACTGTATATATATATATATATATATATATATATATATATATATATATATATATATATATATACAGTAAGCAAGCATATTTTTACAGACCTAAACCTAGGACTGTGTAATACAGCAGCGATTATCTGCATGGTAAGCCATGTCTTTTGGCAAAAGCAAATATATTTCTAGGAAAAAGGTAGCAGTGAAGCAAAACGCGTGGATGAAGCTAGTGCAGGTGCTGCTGTTGTTTTGCACTAGGTCCCACTATTCAGACAGGCGCCCACTTGCAGCCAAAAGGGTGACATGCAAATATTACCTGAAAGAGCAATCTAATCGCCTCATCTCTATTATTAACTTAATAATGTCTCCCAATGGGCACACCTTACAGATGACTACTGGTATCTAGTGGAAGGAAGCCACTAAAGTGACCACTCTATCTCCCTTGTCCATTATCAGTTTGTCAGGTACCTATGGTGATGGGTTCCCTTCCCACTGGACATTTGTGCCAGACACAAGAACTTGTCAATGTATGAGAAATAAACAATACATTTATTCTGGACACCACTTAAATGTCCATGTCTCTAGTCAACTTGGCCTGGTCTTTGAGTTTTCCCTTGTATTTCACATGCACTTTCTATGATTGTTCACGCAAGTCCTTGTAAGTGTATCAATTGAACCAACATCAGGGATAGTGCTCTGAAGTCACAGCTCTACTATATGTTTATTAAGACTTTATGGTTGAGTCCCTTGAACTAAAAGTTAAATGTCACCATGCCGATTGGTCCCAGAGCCACTGGGCCATCATTTGGGTATAATCACTCTGAGAAAGTGTACACACATGGATAAAAATTGGATAATGAAATAAGATTCTGAAATACAGTAGTGCTGTCACATTGTTCTTTATCTGGTTTCAATGTTGTGCATTCCTTTTCTTTATTGAGAGCACTGATAACATTTATTTAAAATGCTACCCCATGCTTATCCAGTCAAGACAGGCTATATAATGTGTATTTCAGTTGCTTTAACATCATGTAGTAAGGTTTAATGGGGCACATGCTTTTCCAGTTAAGCCTCCTATACTTAATCCCCTTCTGGATTGCAACCTTGTCGTGGTGAAAGGGCTTGTGTACTTCAATGAAGCTGTGAGCTTAACCGTGTAGGGTTACCCAAGATGGGCACTTCATAGCAGAGAGGTCAGATAAATTGTGGTCCACTGAAGAAGGAACTGGCAATCCAAGAATCTTTGCCATAAAATCTTGTGGATAAGCACAACCAGGCACAAGACATGCCTGTTGTGCTGCATTCAAAAGGGTCACGGAGAGTTTGGCATGACTGAATTACTAAACAACAACTTAATAACGTCCTGATATCCATTATCATCTATCTTCCATTATCTTGTACCCCATTCTTTATTTACTCATTTCCCTTCCTATGAAAAAAAGGAGTAATTAATATACCATGTTGTAATATACCTTGTTTCGGTGAAGGGACTTGTGCGCCTCACTGAAACTGTGAGCTATACCATGTAGGGTCACCCAAGATGGACAGGTCATATCAGAGAGATCAGACAAATCTCGGTTCACTGGAGAAGGAACACACTCCTATAAAACCTTATGGATAGATATGACCAGCGACATAACGATTGTACCTAGTTTGTACAAGGTTTCTATAAGGTCACAGGGAGTCAGACACAAATGAACGAATGAACAACAACAATAGTACTTACTGGTTGGCACATTCCCTATCCTACAGCTGTTTATAAGCTTCTCTGTCATTATTTGAACTTACCCATATGTACTAATTACTTTCATGTTTTTTTTGAGTGACAGTCCAGTTGTGTTAGCCTGATTGGAGAAATTCCACTTTTACAGCTGGAGTTACGTGCTGTCTATTTGTATAGGGAGTTTGTCATTACATTGTTAAATACGGCAAATTAATGATGGAATAAACAGTAAGGTTCAAAACATACGCTAGGGAGTTGACTGAAAAACACATGTTTAACAGCAAGCTTATGTGCCAATTGTATTAAATAAAATCACTTCTCCAGAGCGATAACATTGATTGATTCCCCTTAATTAATGATATGATAAAATGTTTAAACTACACTCTGCACCCATTTTCAAAGGAAAAACAGAGTTTCAGGGTAGAATGTATAATTAAGCCAACATAGGATTCCATTTTGCATCAAATTAAATACAATAATAGAGATTTAAATCGTTGCACAACATTCTGATTTATTTTTTGCTTTACATATAAATAAGATTAGTTGTTGATTACCAAAATTGAGCACACTGACTTATCTAATAAAATTACAAGCCTAGGCAATCTGATGAACCCTTTCACTGTCACAAGAGCTAGCAATCAATTACTTTACAATATATTGCTGACCACTATATCACTAAAACAGTTGCTGTGGATACAGGTTATATAGAGAAATGTTTGGGTATTATTATACACTAGCGAATTGCCCGTCAAAAAATGACGGCAATGAAATTGTAAGGTAGCTAATGCTGTTTGGTGTATAATAATGAAATCTATAATACATTAATAAATGAATATACTTTACGTATTTTGAAGCATTGTGTTGAAGAGCTGCAATGTGTGTTGATGTTGCTGCAGCATTAGTGGTGTGGAGCTGCTGTGTAAGCGTGCTGAATGTGTGCAGTGTAATACTGTGCGTGCGCGAGACCAAACCGTTAGCGTAGTCGTGTACTTCCGCATTGGCGTAAAATGGCGGGTAATGTGTGGTATGCGTCTTAGCGGAATATCCGTAGGTCTTTTGTGGTGTTTTGCGTGTTTAGAGTGTTGTAGCCTCGTTTTCGTTTTGTTCAGCAGCCATTTTTTCTGTTGCTTAGAGAATTTTTTTGTGTCTAAACTCTTTTATTTTGAGTGAAATGAAGGTGTAAGTTGCTTTTTTGAGGTCCTGGATGTTCCCTCTTGCTGTAGGTAAGTTTTTTATGTATGTGGTGTGTGTATTTATTGTGTTTTGAATTTGTTCATGTTCGCGGGTTGCGGACGATTTGTGCTAGGTCATAATGAGTAGTAACGTGTCTCGTATGTGCCGCTAATCTGGATATCTCCCCCCCCCCCATACACATCTTCCTCTTTAATATTATTGAAATACTGGTTTGCCAGATGAGGATTATTGTTTCTTCTGCTTTCTGATGGAACAAAAGTCCAATATGCATGCGTCTGCCACATGATGATAGCAATGCCTTCTGCTTTCTGAGAATTATTTTGTGAGACACTATCTCAGTGTAGGATGGGAATTCCCATGCCTTCTGCTTTCTGAGTATAGGATTATGAGTTGTGTATACCAGTGTCACATATTGATACTAATGCACACTGATTTCTGTTAGTATTAGGGTGTAGTAGGTGACCCCATTTAATATTTACATGTGGACATTTTTATTTTTCTAAAATTATGGATTATTACATACATTATTGTGGTATAATAGGCAAATTCCTTGGTTTAGGTACCTTAAAAATCTATTCAGAAACACAGTCATATTAGCCTAAATGAACTAACCTCTGTGAATATACTCAGGGCTCATAGTATTTACGTGATGGTTTGCTAATCTATGCATATGGGAAATGTGCAACATACTAACAGCATTAGCAGCTATGTAAATCATGTACAGAGAAAATATTTCTGCCAGATCATGTATGCTGACCTGATAGTCATACTTCCCTTTTCAAGGCATGCCAGAACGGTTACAGTTCAAGGAAAGCAAGTCTTGCAAAATACGTCACTTTCTCTCACAAGACACAACCAAAATTCTAATACACTCTCTTATCATATCTTGCCTCGACTACTGCAACTTTCTCCTTGCTGGCCTCTCCATCACGCGTCTCTCTCCACTTCAGTCAACAATGAATGCCTACGCTAGACTTATCTGCCATAGTCATCGCTCAATGACTGCAGCTCCTCTCGGTCAGTCACTCCACTGGCTTACCATGGCCTCCAGAATAAAATTGTAAATCCTGACCCTAACATATAAAGCCTTCAAAAAGAATGCACTCTCTTATATATCTGTCCTAAATACTCCCCCAACCGTCCTCTTTGCTTTGCTAATGACCTTCTTCTTTCTTCCTCTCTTGTCACCTCCTCTCATTCTTGTCTTCAGGATTTTTCTTGTGCTGCCCCTATTCAATGGAACTCCTTGTCTCGCACCACCAGACTGTCCTCCTGCCTCAAATGCTCCAAAACCTGACTAAAAACCAATCTATTTAAAGAAGCCTATCATTGTCTTCCGTAATTTACACAATATATTGTACCTCACCTTTCTATACCTCGCCCATACCCTTTAGACTGTAAGTTTGTGAGTTTTCAGTATTGTTGTGTGCTTTAGAGAAAGCACTTTGTATGCTTGATTTTAACCTCAATAACAGGGCCCTCCATTCTTTTGTAATTTGTTACGTTTGTTTTTGACTTGTATATACCCTATTTAGCGCTAAAGATTATGTTGGTGCATTACAAATAACAGTTAATAATAATAATGATAATAATAATAATAATAATAACAACAACACACTGCCTCTACTAGGCTTATGGGAGAAAGAAGGTGAAATCTTATATCTGAATGAATCCACCAATGAATCAACAAATCCCATTCCCACCCGCTTCCGTGCTTTAATAAACAATAAAAAATTAGGAAAACATTTCCACTCAGTCTCTGCAGCCAGCAGAAAGAGTGGAATACATGGCATCATTTGGGCACACACAGTGCCTACTAAAATAAACTTTTTTCCTACAAATGCTTTCATGCCCACAGCTTACACAGCAATTTATAGTTTTAATCTGTTACCAACTTCACAAACATATGATTTGTCCACAATTTACAGTGGTCCTGTTAACACTCTAGATGCTTTCAGATATCATAAACAGTACCAATAACTGGAACAGCAGATGGAGTTATTCAAGTGTGTTACACATTGGACCTTGTTAAAAAAAAAGTCAATAATGTGGGGGAAAAAAGTATATGTGCAAAAAGTGCTTTCCTTTTTAAAATTGCTGTTAAATTATCTGTGTTTTAAGTTTTTGGTTTTAGGCTGCTTTTTATCTTTCCTTCCATTTTTAGAATAAATAAAATTATTAAATTAATTTACAGTGCCTTGCAAAATATTCACCCCCTTTGCATTTTTCGTGTTTTGTTGCCTCACAACCTGGAATTAACATGGATTGTTTGAGGATTTGCATAATTTACAATTTTACAGAACATGCTCACATCTTTGAAAATGTTTTTTTTTTATTATTGTGAAACAAACAACAAATAGGACAAAACAGAAAAAGTCAATGTGCATAACTATTGACAGATCAAGTGACACTTAGATTGCACACAGGTGGACATCATTTGACTAATTATGTGACTTCTGAAGGAAATTGGTTGCACCAGAGCTTTTTACGGGCTTCATCACAAAGGGGGTGAATACATACGCACATGCCAATTTTCTGTTTTCTATTCCTAAAAAAAATGTTTTATGTATATATTTTTCTCATTTCACTTCACCAACTTAGACTATTGTGTTCTGATCCATCACATAAAATTCAGATTAACAAAACATTGAATTTAAGGCTGTAATGTAACAACATAGGTAAAAAGTCAAGGGGGGTGAATACTTTTGCAGATTGTGGAAGGAACTCTTACATTTTCAACATTAACTCTATATTACATATATTGTTGTATACCATGTCAAAGCATATAGGCAGATAGCCTAGTGCTTAAGTTTATGGACATTAAATGACACATATAGTTTTGTGTCCTATCTCACTGTGGCCTTCATTCAATTGCAATTTGGCCAATTGAATAGGGCTCTAAATAAGCACATAGCATACTTTTTTAAAATAAGTTTTTAGTTAGTGAAAACCTTGCATTTAGATAGATGCTTACTAAGTAAAAACTTATGTTATGTGCTTATTTAAAGCCCTATTCAATTGGCCAAATTGTAATTGAATGAGGCCCTGTGTGTATATAAATTGTTATACTATATCTACTGCATATATCACATGCAGTCTCAGAATTGTATTTACACATATGGATAGTATGAAATCTGTGACCTTCCCCAGAAGGCAGTGACTGACCACATGCCCTTGGGTTTCTATGATTATTTTGCCTGTACTTGGCACCATTTTTATCAAAATTAAAAAAAACAAATGTAAGCTTCTAGGAGCTTATAAACATAATTACAATTTTAAATGTAAGTTTTTCTCTGTAGATAGGCGCCACTAGGCAGCTGCTTACCCAGCCTATTAGGAAATAGAGGAAATGTAAACCATTGTAGGACTTTTCTTTCAATACATTTAGTGTGGGTGGCAGTGTTTTTCTCCATTCATGAGGAACTGCTCTCTATTAAAAAGCAGCAGTCTGGTTAGTAATTAATATCTGTTTCTTTTATGTTGAGATCTAATAAAAGAAAATGATTGCAGAGAATCTGGCGTTCTTCCTAAACTTTATGAATATGCATGACATTATACAAACAATGTTATTGCCAAGTCTAGCAAATAGTAATTGGGCATTTGTTATCAGCTGATATTTTTAGAAAGCAGCCAATTTTAGTATACAATCAGACAGTGTGTTACATTTTATGCAGTGTTCATTGATACTTAGATGATTATAGTACAAAGAATAACTCAGAAGTATCCATTCAAGTGTGTGACTTGAATGGAAACAAAGAAAAGTAAGACTGATCTGTTACAGGTTATTAGCAATATATATATATAAAGGAATAGAAGATAATCTGTCAATCTGGACTGCCTTCACTGAAAACTTTATTTGTTATCCTCATATAGTAGTTTATCTGCCTCCTTCCCTGCAGTGGCAATTGCAGTCAGAAAAGAAAAGTCAGAAAAGAAAATGTTCTGGTCTTTTCAGCAGATCTTTTTTCAGAACTTTCTTGTTGGCTGGCCGCACACAGTGGCAGCCATTGGCCACTAGGTAGTGCGGCCGACATTTCAGTGAATTCCCTCTGGTTATGTTTAGGATTAGTGTTAGAGGTTAGGGTTAGTGTTAGGGGTTAGGGTAGCTGCAGAGTATAAGCTTTACGCTAACAAGAAATTCACTGAAATGTTGGCCGTGCCACCTATGCCCAATGGCCACCACTGTGGGAAGCAAGGGGTTAACGCCTGCTAGGGGGGCGGGATCAGATCAGTGCAGTGCCGGAACAAGCCTGCTCCTCCTACTGCCGAGCACATGGAGGAGCCAGGGAGAGGGCTGATCTTATCAATTCACAGGCAGCCCATCCTACGCGCAGCACACCTCAACCCAGGGTGTGTGTGTGACAGGCTGAGTGTGTGTGACATGACATGGTGAGTATGTGTGTAACAGGGTGAGTGTGTGTGTGACAGGCTGAGTATGTGTGACATGACATGCTATGTGTGTAACAGGATGAGTGTGTGTGTGAGTGACAGGCTCAGTGTGTGTGACAGGCTGAGTGTGTGTGACAGGCTGAGTGTGTGTGTGAGTGACAGGCTCAGTGTGTGTGACAGGCTGAGTGTGTGTGTAACAGGATGAGTGTGTGTGAGTGACAGGCTCAGTGTGTGTGACAGGCTGAGTGTGTGTGTAACAGGATGAGTGTGTGTGAGTGACAGGGTGAGTGTGTGTGACAGGCTCAGTGTGTGTGACATGGTGAGTGTGTGTGTGTGACAGGGTGAGTGTGTGTGACATGACATGCTATGTGTGTAACAGGATGAGTGTGTGTGTGAATGACAGGCTCAGTGTGTGTGACAGGCTGAGTGTGTGTGTGACAGGATGAGTGTGTGTGACAGGCTGAGTGTGTGTGTGACAGGATGAGTGTGTGTGTGAATGACAGGCTCAGTGTGTGTGACAGGCTGAGTGTGTGTGTGACAGGATGAGTGTGTGTGAGTGACAGGGTGAGTGTGTGTGTGAGTGACAGGCTCAGTGTGTGTGACAGGCTGAGTGTGAGTGACAGGCTCAGTGTGTGTGACAGGCTGAGTGTGTGTGACAGGCTGAGTGTGTGTGTGAGTGACAGGCTCAGTGTGTGTGACAGGCTGAGTGTGTGTGTAACAGGATGAGTGTGTGTGAGTGACAGGCTCAGTGTGTGTGACAGGCTGAGTGTGTGTGTAACAGGATGAGTGTGTGTGAGTGACAGGCTCAGTGTGTGTGACAGGGTGAGTGTGTGTGACAGGCTCAGTGTGTGTGACATGGTGAGTGTGTGTGTGACAGGATGAGTGTGTGTGTGAATGACAGGCTCAGTGTGTGTGACAGGCTGAGTGTGTGTGTGACAGGATGAGTGTGTGTGACAGGCTGAGTGTGTGTGTGACAGGATGAGTGTGTGTGTGAATGACAGGCTCAGTGTGTGTGACAGGCTGAGTGTGTGTGTGACAGGATGAGTGTGTGTGAGTGACAGGGTGAGTGTGTGTGACAGGGTGAGTGTGTGTGACAGGGTGAGTGTGTGTGACATGACATGCTATGTGTGTAACAGGATGAGTGTGTGTGTGAGTGACAGGCTCAGTGTGTGTGACAGGCTGAGTGTGTGTGTAACAGGATGAGTGTGTGTGAGTGACAGGCTCAGTGTGTGTGACAGGGTGAGTGTGTGTGACAGGGTGAGTGTGTGTGACATGACATGCTATGTGTGTAACAGGATGAGTGTGTGTGTGTGACAGGGTGAGTGTGTGTGACATGACATGCTGAGTATGTGTGTAACAGGGTGAGTGTGTGTGTGTGTGACAGGGTGAGTGTGTGTGACATGACATGCTGAGTATCTTTGTAACAGGGTGAGTGTGTGTGTGTGTGACAGGGTGAGTGTGTGTGTGTGTGTGTGACAGGGTGAGTGTGTGTGACAGGGTGAGTGTGTGTGACATGACATGCTGAGTATGTGTGTAACAGGATGAGTGTGTGTGTGTGTGTGTGACAGGCTCCGTGTGTGTGACATGGTGAGTGTGTGTGTGACAGGGTGAGTGTGTGTGACATGACATGCTGAGTATGTGTGTAACAGGGTGAGTGTGTGTGACATGACATGCTGAGTATGTGTGTAACAGGGTGAGTGTGTGTGACAGGGTGAGTGTGTGTGACAGGGTGAGTGTGTGTGTGACAGGGTGAGTGTGTGTGACATGACATGCTGAGTATCTTTGTAACAGGGTGAGTGTGTGTGTGTGTGTGACAGGCTCAGTGTGTGTGACATGGTGAGTGTGTGTGTGACAGGGTGAGTGTATGTGTGTGTGTGTGACAGGGTGAGTGTGTGTGACATGACATGCTGAGTATGTGTGTAACAGGATGAGTGTGTGTGTGTGTGTGACAGGCTCCGTGTGTGTGACATGGTGAGTGTGTGTGTGACAGGGTGAGTGTGTGTGTGTGTGTGTGTGACAGGGTGAGTGTGTGTGACATGACATGCTGAGTATGTGTGTAACAGGGTGAGTGTGTGTGACATGACATGCTGAGTATGTGTGTAACAGGGTGAGTGTGTGTGACATGACATGCTGAGTATCTTTGTAACAGGGTGAGTGTGTGTGTGTGTGACAGGCTCAGTGTGTGTGACATGGTGAGTGTGTGTGTGACAGGGTGAGTGTGTGTGACATGACATGCTGAGTATGTGTGTAACAGGGTGAGTGTGTGTGTGTGTGTGTGTGACAGGCTCAGTGTGTGTGACATGGTGAGTGTGTGTGTGACAGGGTGAGTGTGTGTGTGTGACAGGGTGAGTGTGTGTGACATGACATGCTGAGTATGTGTGTAACAGGATGAGTGTGTGTGTGTGTGACAGGCTCAGTGTGTGTGACATGGTGAGTGTGTGTGTGACATGACATGCTGAGTATGTGTGTAACAGGGTGAGTGTGTGTGTGTGTGTGACAGGCTCAGTGTGTGTGACATGGTGAGTGTGTGTGTGACAGGGTGAGTGTGTGTGTGACAGGGTGAGTGTCTGTGACATGACATGCTAAGTATGTGTGTAACAGGATGAGTGTGTGTGAGTGACAGGCTCAGTGTGTGTGACAGGCTGAGTGTGTGTGTAACAGGATGAGTGTGTGTGAGTGACAGGCTCAGTGTGTGTGACAGGGTGAGTGTGTGTGACATGACATGCTATGTGTGTAACAGGATGAGTGTGTGTGTGTGTGACAGGCTCCGTGTGTGTGACATGGTGAGTGTGTGTGTGACAGGGTGAGTGTGTGTGACATGACATGCTGAGTATGTGTGTAACAGGGTGAGTGTGTGTGACATGACATGCTGAGTATCTTTGTAACAGGGTGAGTGTGTGTGTGTGTGACAGGCTCAGTGTGTGTGACATGGTGAGTGTGTGTGTGACAGGGTGAGTGTGTGTGTGTGTGTGACAGGGTGAGTGTGTGTGACATGACATGCTGAGTATGTGTGTAACAGGATGAGTGTGTGTGTGTGTGACAGGCTCAGTGTGTGTGACATGGTGAGTGTGTGTGTGACAGGGTGAGTGTGTGTGACATGACATGCTGAGTATGTGTGTAACAGGGTGAGTGTGTGTGTGTGACAGGCTCAGTGTGTGTGACATGGTGAGTGTGTGTGTGACAGGGTGAGTGTGTGTGACATGACATGCTAAGTATGTGTGTAACAGGATGAGTGTGTGTGTGAGTGACAGGCTCAGTGTGTGTGACAGGCTGAGTGTGTGTGTAACAGGAGGAGTGTGTGTGAGTGACAGGCTCAGTGTGTGTGACAGGGTGAGTGTGTGTGACAGGGTGAGTGTGTGTGACATGACATGCTATGTGTGTAACAGGATGAGTGTGTGTGTGTGACAGGGTGAGTGTGTGTGACATGACATGCTATGTGTGTAACAGGATGAGTGTGTGTGTGTGTGTGACAGGCTCCGTGTGTGTGACATGGTGAGTGTGTGTGTGACAGGGTGAGTGTGTGTGACATGACATGCTGAGTATGTGTGTAACAGGATGAGTGTGTGTGAGTGATAGGCTCAGTGTGTGTGACAGGCTGAGTGTGTGTGTAACAGGATGAGTGTGTGTGAGTGACAGGCTCAGTGTGTGTGACAGGGTGAGTGTGTGTGTGTGACAGGGTGAGTGTGTGTGACATGACATGCTATGTGTGTAACAGGATGAGTGTGTGTGTGTGTGTGACAGGCTCCGTGTGTGTGACATGGTGAGTGTGTGTGAGACAGGGTGAGTGTGTGTGACATGACATGCTGAGTATGTGTGTAACAGGGTGAGTGTGTGTGACATGACATGCTGAGTATGTGTGTAACAGGGTGAGTGTGTGTGTGTGACAGGCTCAGTGTGTGTGACATGGTGAGTGTGTGTGTGACAGGGTGAGTGTGTGTGACATGACATGCTGAGTATGTGTGTAACAGGATGAGTGTGTGTGTGTGTGACAGGCTCAGTGTGTGTGACATGGTGAGTGTGTGTGTGACAGGGTGAGTGTGTGTGACATGACATGCTGAGTATGTGTGTAACAGGGTGAGTGTGTGTGTGTGACATGGTGAGTGTGTGTGTGACAGGGTGAGTGTGTGTGTGTGACAGGGTGAGTGTGTGTGACATGACATGCTAAGTATGTGTGTAACAGGATGAGTGTGTGTGAGTGACAGGCTCAGTGTGTGTGACATGGTGAGTGTGTGTGTGACAGGGTGAGTGTGTGTGACATGACATGCCATGTGTGTAACAGGATGAGTGTGTGTGTGACAGGGTGAGTGTGTGTGACATGAGCTCAGTGTGTGTGACATGACATGCTGAGTATGTGTGTAACAGGGTGAGTGTGTGTGACATGACATGCTGAGTATGTGTGTAACAGGGTGAGTGTGTGACAGGGTGAGTGTGTGTGACATGACATGCGGAGTATGTGTGTAACAGGATGAGTAAGTGTGTGTGACAGGCTCAGTGTGTGTGACATGGTGAGTGTGTGTGTGACAGGGTGAGTGTGTGTGTGTGACAGGGTGAGTGTGTGTGACATGACATGCTAAGTATGTGTGTAACAGGATGAGTGTGTGTGAGTGACAGGCTCAGTGTGTGTGACATGGTGAGTGTGTGTGTGACAGGGTGAGTGTGTGTGACATGACATGCTATGTGTGTAACAGGATGAGTGTGTGTGTGTGTGTGACAGGCTCAGTGTGTGTGACATGGTGAGTGTGTGTGTGTGACAGGGTGAGTGTGTGTGACATGACATGCTGAGTATGTGTGTAACAGGGTGAGTGTGTGTGACATGACATGCTGAGTATGTGTGTAACAGGGTGAGTGTGTGTGACAGGGTGAGTGTGTGTGACATGACATGCTGAGTATGTGTGTAACAGGGTGAGTGTGTGTGTGTGACAGGGTGAGTGTGTGTGACATGACATGCTGAGTATCTGTGTAACAGGATGAGTGTGTGTGACATGGTGAGTGTGTGTGACAGGGTGAGTGTGTGTGACAGGGTGAGTGTGTGTGTGACAGGGTGAGTGTGTGTGAACGGGTGAGTGTGTGTGACATGACATGCTCACTGTGTGTAACAGGGTGGGGTGAGTGTGTGTGTGTGTGACAGGGTGAGTGTGTGTGACATGACATGCTAAGTATGTGTGTAACAGGATGAGTGTGTGTGAGTGACAGGGTGAGTGTGTGTGACATGACATGCTAAGTATGTGTGTAACAGGGTGAGTGTGTGTGTGTGTGACAGGGTGAGTGTGTGTGACATGACATGCTATGTGTGTAACAGGATGAGTGTGTGTGTGTGTGACAGGGTGAGTGTGTGTGACATGACATGCTATGTGTGTAACAGGATGAGTGTGTGTGAGTGACAGGCTGAGTGTGTGTGTAACAGGATGAGTGTGTGTGACAGGGTGAGTGTGTGTGACATGACATGCTGAGTATGTGTGTAACAGGGTGAGTGTGTGTGACATGACATGCTGAGTATCTTTGTAACAGGGTGAGTGTGTGTGTGACAGGCTCAGTGTGTGTGACATGGTGAGTGTGTGTGTGACAGGGTGAGTGTGTGTGTGTGACAGGGTGAGTGTGTGTGACATGACATGCTGAGTATGTGTGTAACAGGATGAGTGTGTGTGTGTGTGACAGGCTCAGTGTGTGTGACATGGTGAGTGTGTGTGTGACAGGGTGAGTGTGTGTGACATGACATGCTATGTGTGTAACAGGATGAGTGTGTGTGAGTGACAGGCTCAGTGTGTGTGACAGGGTGAGTGTGTGTGACATGACATGCTATGTGTGTAACAGGATGAGTGTGTGTGTGACAGGCTCCGTGTGTGTGACATGGTGAGTGTGTGTGTGACAGGGTGAGTGTGTGTGACATGACATGCTGAGTATGTGTGTAACAGGGTGAGTGTGTGTGTGACAGGGTGAGTGTGTGTGACATGACATGCTGAGTATCTTTGTAACAGGGTGAGTGTGTGTGTGTGACAGGCTCAGTGTGTGTGACATGGTGAGTGTGTGTGTGACAGGGTGAGTGTGTGTGTGTGTGTGACATGACATGCTGAGTATGTGTGTAACAGGATGAGTGTGTGTGTGTGTGACAGGCTCAGTGTGTGTGACATGGTGAGTGTGTGTGTGACAGGGTGAGTGTGTGTGACATGACATGCTGAGTATGTGTGTAACAGGGTGAGTGTGTGTGTGTGTGACAGGCTCAGTGTGTGTGACAGGGTGAGTGTGTGTGTGACAGGGTGAGTGTGTGTGTGTGACAGGGTGAGTGTGTGTGACATGACATGCTAAGTATGTGTGTAACAGGATGAGTGTGTGTGTGTGTGACAGGCCCAGTGTGTGTGACATGGTGAGTGTGTGTGTGACAGGGTGAGTGTGAGTGTGTGTGTGTGTGACAGGGTGAGTGTGTGTGACATGACATGCTATGTGTGTAACAGGATGAGTGTGTGTGACAGGCTCAGTGTGTGTGACATGACATGCTGAGTATGTGTGTAACAGGGTGAGTGTGTGTGACATGACATGCTGAGTATGTGTGTAACAGGATGAGTGTGTGTGTGTGACAGGCTCAGTGTGTGTGACATGACATGCTGAGTATGTGTGTAACAGGGTGAGTGTGTGTGTGACAGGCTCAGTGTGTGTGACATGGTGAGTGTGTGTGTGACAGGGTGAGTGTGTGTGTGTGACAGGGTGAGTGTGTGTGACATGACATGCTATGTGTGTAACAGGATGAGTGTGTGTGTGTGTGTGTGACAGGCTCCGTGTGTGTGACATGGTGAGTGTGTGTGTGACAGGGTGAGTGTGTGTGACATGACATGCTGAGTATGTGTGTAACAGGGTGAGTGTGTGTGAGTGACAGGGTGAGTGTGTGTGACATGACATGCTAAGTGTGTGTGTGTGACAGGGTGAGTGTGTGTGTGTGACAGGGTGAGTGTGTGTGACATGACATGCTGAGTATGTGTGTGACAGGGTGAGTGTGTGTGACAGGGTGAGTGTGTGTGACATGACATGCTGAATATGTGTGCAACAGAGTGAGTGTGTGTGTGTGACAGGGTGAGTGTGTGTGTGACAGGGTGAGTGTGTGTGACATGACATGCTGACTGTGTGTAACAGGGTGGGGTGAGTGTGTGTGACAGGGTGAGTGTGTGTGACATGACATGCTGAGTATGTGTGTGACAGGCTCAGTGTGTGTGACAGGGTGAGTGTGTGTGACAGGGTGAGTGTGTGTGACATGACATGCTAAGTATGTGTGTAACAGGATGAGTGTGTGTGTGTGTGACAGGGTCAGTGTGTGTGACATGGTGAGTGTGTGTGTGACAGGGTGAGTGTGTGTGTGTGTGTGTGTGACAGGGTGAGTGTGTGTGACATGACATGCTATGTGTGTAACAGGATGAGTGTGTGTGACAGGCTCAGTGTGTGTGACATGACATGCTGAGTATGTGTGTAACAGGGTGAGTGTGTGTGACATGACATGCTGAGTATGTGTGTAACAGGGTGAGTGTGTGTGTGTGACAGGGTGAGTGTGTGTGACATGACATGCTGAGTATGTGTGTAACAGGGTGAGTGTGTGTGTGACAGGCTCAGTGTGTGTGACATGGTGAGTGTGTGTGTGACAGGGTGAGTGTGTGTGTGTGACAGGGTGAGTGTGTGTGACATGACATGCTATGTGTGTAACAGGATGAGTGTGTGTGTGTGTGTGTGACAGGCTCCGTGTGTGTGACATGGTGAGTGTGTGTGTGACAGGGTGAGTGTGTGTGACATGACATGCTGAGTATGTGTGTAACAGGGTGAGTGTGTGTGACATGACATGCTGAGTATGTGTGTAACAGGGTGAGTGTGTGTGTGACAGGGTGAGTGTGTGTGTGACAGGGTGAGTGTGTGTGACATGACATGCTGAGTATGTGTGTAACAGGGTGAGTGTGTGTGTGTGTGACAGGCTCAGTGTGTGTGACATGGTGAGTGTGTGTGTGACAGGGTGAGTGTGTGTGTGTGTGACAGGGTGAGTGTGTGTGACATGACATGCTGAGTATGTGTGTAACAGGATGAGTGTGTGTGTGACAGGCTCAGTGTGTGTGACAGGGTGAGTGTGTGTGTGTGACAGGGTGAGTGTGTGTGACATGACATGCTGAGTATGTGTGTAACAGGGTGAGTGTGTGTGTGTGTGACAGACTCAGTGTGTGTGACATGGTGAGTGTGTGTGTGACAGGGTGAGTGTGTGTGTGTGTGTGTGACAGGGTGAGTGTGTGTGTGTGAGACAGGGTGAGTGTGTGTGACATGACATGCTAAGTATGTGTGTAACAGGATGAGTGTGTGTGTGTGACAGGCCCAGCGTGTGTGACATGGTGAGTGTGTGTGTGACAGGGTGAGTGTGAGTGTGTGTGTGACAGGGTGAGTGTGTGTGACATGACATGCTATGTGTGTAACTGGATGAGTGTGTGTGACAGGCTCAGTGTGTGTGACATGACATGCTGAGTATGTGTGTAACAGGGTGAGTGTGTGTGACATGACATGCTAAGTATGTGTGTAACAGGATGAGTGTGTGTGAGTGACAGGGTGAGTGTGTGTGACATGACATGCTAAGTATGTGTGTAACAGGGTGAGTGTGTGTGTGTGTGGCAGGGTGAGTGTGTGTGACATGACATGCTATGTGTGTAACAGGATGAGTGTGTGTGAGTGACAGGCTGAGTGTGTGTGTAACAGGATGAGTGTGTGTGACAGGGTGAGTGTGTGTGACATGACATGCTGAGTATGTGTGTAACAGGGTGAGTGTGTGTGACATGACATGCTGAGTATCTTTGTAACAGGGTGAGTGTGTGTGTGACAGGCTCAGTGTGTGTGACATGGTGAGTGTGTGTGTGACAGGGTGAGTGTGTGTGTGTGTGTGACAGGGTGAGTGTGTGTGACATGACATGCTGAGTATGTGTGTAACAGGATGAGTGTGTGTGTGTGTGACAGGCTCAGTGTGTGTGACATGGTGAGTGTGTGTGTGACAGGGTGAGTGTGTGTGTGTGTGACAGGGTGAGTGTGTGTGACATGACATGCTATGTGTGTAACAGGATGAGTGTGTGTGTGACAGGCTCCGTGTGTGTGACATGGTGAGTGTGTGTGTGACAGGGTGAGTGTGTGTGACATGACATGCTGAGTATGTGTGTAACAGGGTGAGTGTGTGTGTGACAGGGTGAGTGTGTGTGACATGACATGCTGAGTATCTTTGTAACAGGGTGAGTGTGTGTGTGTGACAGGCTCAGTGTGTGTGACATGGTGAGTGTGTGTGTGACAGGGTGAGTGTGTGTGTGTGTGTGACATGACATGCTGAGTATGTGTGTAACAGGATGAGTGTGTGTGTGTGTGACAGGCTCAGTGTGTGTGACATGGTGAGTGTGTGTGTGACAGGGTGAGTGTGTGTGACATGACATGCTGAGTATGTGTGTAACAGGGTGAGTGTGTGTGTGTGTGACAGGCTCAGTGTGTGTGACATGGTGAGTGTGTGTGTGACAGGGTGAGTGTGTGTGTGTGACAGGGTGAGTGTGTGTGACATGACATGCTAAGTATGTGTGTAACAGGATGAGTGTGTGTGTGTGTGACAGGCCCAGTGTGTGTGACATGGTGAGTGTGTGTGTGACAGGGTGAGTGTGAGTGTGTGTGTGTGTGTGACAGGGTGAGTGTGTGTGACATGACATGCTATGTGTGTAACAGGATGAGTGTGTGTGACAGGCTCAGTGTGTGTGACATGACATGCTGAGTATGTGTGTAACAGGGTGAGTGTGTGTGACATGACATGCTGAGTATGTGTGTAACAGGGTGAGTGTGTGTGTGTGACAGGCTCAGTGTGTGTGACATGACATGCTGAGTATCTGTGTAACAGGGTGAGTGTGTGTGTGTGACAGGCTCAGTGTGTGTGACATGGTGAGTGTGTGTGTGACAGGGTGAGTGTGTGTGTGTGACAGGGTGAGTGTGTGTGACATGACATGCTATGTGTGTAACAGGATGAGTGTGTGTG